>JAZHRO010000036.1:14650000-14677500 GCA_037157565.1 Thalassia testudinum
GCGTTTAGTCCCACATCGGTAAGCTTCACACCCGTTCCACTGTTTAAATTGATTTTGTGCAGTAGCCTTACTGCCTCAGTACACGGGGTGAGGTCCCCTTACACCCGCCCGGTTACCCGGTCTCGTCCACGCTCACGCCCCGCGGACCTGACCCGACCCGACTTAGACTGACCTGCACTCCTCGCCCACCACGCACGCCGGTGGGCCTGGACCCGGGCGTGACCCGAACCCGATTACCCGGCAGCTCTGGGAGAGCTTTCCCAAGAGTGGTTTCAGAGAGAAAGAGAGACGCGGGGGGGGGAGGGTAGAGTAGGTTTTGCCTCTGACGAAAAACTCTGAAGTGTGCAGGCACAGGCGAAGAAGACCCGCGGAAGAAGAAGGAGCTGCATTGTAGCAAATGCATAGTTAAGTCGTCTAAGCACCGGTCAGACGACGGAGGGTCAGCAGCCAGAGCAGGAAAGAAGGCAGGCTGAAGAAGAAGGAAGAGCAACGGCCAAAGCAGAAGAAGAAGAAAGGAAGACTTAGTAGCTGAAGGCAGAAGCTCTGCAGCCATAAGAAGAAAAGGGAAAAGAGAAAGGGTCACCACAATTGCAGAGAAAGAAGAAGAGAGGTCAAGGCAGAAGAAACAAGGAAGAAGAAGAAAGAGATCTGAAGAGGAGCATCACCTCTGCAGAACGAAGAAGAAGAAGAAGGAGCTCTGAAGAAAGAAGAACATCACCAAAGCAGGAACAGCAGGAAGAAGAAGAAGAGCATCACCATTGCAGAAGAAGAACATCACCTCTGCAGAACAGAGAGAAAGAAGGAGATCCAAAGAAAGAGAGAAAGAAAAGCATCCCCTCTGCAGAACAAAGAGAAAACAACAAATTCTTTCCCTCTCTCTTTCTTTTTGTAAAAGAAACATGTATATCTCTAGAATACAACTTGCTCCCTGAGTTCGACCTCGGGAACTCTTTTATTTTCCGAGTAAAAAAATTATTTATTTGAAATGTTGGTAGTAATCGGCTATACTACAATGTTATAACTAAAACCCGGTTGAAACCCAGCGATCTCATTTTGGCGCCGTTGCCGGGGAGCAACGGCTATTCTAGAGGTAAACATTCCTGTTTCTTTTAATTTCTGATAATCTCCTCTCTTTTGTGCAGCTACAGGAACTCAAGAAGACAAGCAACCACACGACAACCACTCCGAAGACAGGTAAATCTTTCCTCTCACTATTAACCCCTAAACTCTAAAGAGGAAGAAAAGAAAAGAACAAGCAATATAGGGCTAACCTGTCTTCCATACTTAGTAACCATAAAGAGTTGCATGTTTTCAACTCATCACTCCTGCACACTATTAAGGGTATTTAAGGGCTAACACATTCTTGCTTGAGCCCTAATTGCCCAACAAAGAGTTAAATGGACCAAGTAGAGCCAACATAAGGTCAAACATTAGGATTTCAGTAGAGACACACCCCTTAATCAAGAATTGAGGAAATCCAAAAGAGGTGTGCCCAAGCCATTGATTGAAAATAATTAACAAGAAAAATCCTAAACAATTGGCTCTCTCTTTAAACACTTGGACCCTAAAAGAAAGGACCCAAAAAGCTCTCAAAGAAAAAGGTAAAGTTGACCCCTTTGGGTTAACCAACCTTAAATTAGGTCACTCTTTGCACTTAAAAAGACTAAAGTTCAAGTGAAACCTTAAGCACCCTGATCTTAAAATTGGTAGACTTAAGAGGTCAAGATCCCCATTCTGGTCTACCTGGAACCGCAGTGACAAGAGAGGTCAGGTGGGGGAAACCCTGTAACCTGTGGGGACGCTCTACCGTGTAGGGGTCTTCGCGGGACTCTCCCTCTCTGGCTGCCCAGGTAATTCTTAGGTGGGCGATCTTTCTGATCAAGGGGTCCATCTGCCCCGCACCTCTATAGTCACCCAACACATTTTTTGGGTGCCTTGATTGGGTCCAGCACCTTCTAAACTTACCTCTCCCAACTGTGCATGTACGGAAGGAGGTCCCTAGGACCACCCTTAAGACCTCTATTAGAAATTCACTCTCGTCAAGGCCAAGCCTCGACGCCCGTGTTTGTGCAGCAACACCCTCACATTATTCTCTCTTCTGATTCAGAACCAAGTTCTTCTTCTTCCCCCATCATGGCTCAGCCAGTTGAGGAAGAAAATAATCTGGAACACCAGCTCCAGCGACTCAATGACCTCTTCCAAAACTTCGTGCACCCACCACAGCGTCCTATGATGCGGGACCACTACAATCCTGCTGCGGTGGCCATTGAGCCTCGAGTCAGAATCCCGACTGGAGGACCTGATTCCGAACTAAAGCCCAACATGATTCATGCTATACCTAAATTCCATGGGCTTAATTCTGAAGATCCCTTCCAGCACATCAAACAGCTAAAGCATCTGGCCCACACTTTTGGATCAGATGCGCAAAATCGGGATATTCTTCTCATGAAGATGTTCTCCTTTTCTCTTATGGACAAGGCCGCCCATTAGTATCAAACTCAGACCCGGCCGATCAACACTTGGGAAGAACTTCAATCCGAATTTTTGAAAAAGTTTTTTCCCGTTGGTCGGACCAACGCCTTGCGCCATCAGATTACACACTTCACTCAACAATCAGGAGAACCTCTCCATGAGGCATGGGATCGTTTTCAGGATCTCATGAGAAAGTGCCCCCATCACGGAGTTCCTAAATGGGAACAAGTCCAATCTTTTTACCAGGGACTCCGTGAGGACATCCGCCTTTTCGTCAATGCAACTTGCGGAGGAAACATCATGGGTCAACATGAAGACACCGTATGGGAGATTCTCGAAAATATGTGCGAGAACTCCATCAACAATGACTCCATGGGATTATTCGACAGGACGAATACCCGCGCAGCGACGAATCTTAAGGGAGCACATGAGACGCAGGGCCTGTCCGCATCAGTCGACCTGGAATTAATGGCCAGTCGATTGGACAAGGTCTCAATCATTGAAAAGAAGGTGGATGAGCTGACTCAGCACTTGCAGCGAGCCACCTCTGCGCGTAACTCCTTTGCACAACCTCCTTCCACACAGGAGACTGTGCAAAACATCCTCCACCGATCCTCCCCTGGGATGGATCCATATCCATCCCCATCTGATTCTTGGACTGGAAGATCATCCGATCCTTTCTTCACCAGCCGGGGGAACTCCATTCCTCCTTTCCCTGATTCTCAGGAGGTTCCTCAGACCTGCGAGGACCTCAACGCCATCCAGAACGACCCATTCTCCAACACTTACAACCCTGGATGGCGAAACCATCCCAATTTTCAGTGGGCGGGAAATTCCCAAACCCAAAGACCACCTTTTCAGTCCTGCCCACAGCCCTCTCATCACTACCAGCCGCCTCAGCCTCGGCCCAACCCTACTTATCCATCAGGGCCAAATCAAGATCAAATGTCCTTAATCCTCCAAACTCTGGCTGACATTCAAAAATCGAATGCGGCTATTCAAAAACAGCACAAGGACGAGCTTACTGAAGTTAAAACTCAACTGGCCCAGTTGGCAAATTCTCGCCAACCAGGCACACTCCCTTCCCAACCTCTTCCTAACCCAAATAACGTGCCAACCCAGAAGCGCGTTATGAATCCAAATTTAGGCCACGCTCAATGGATTTATCAGGCCCCTACTACTCCATCTCCAGACGAGATGGAAGCCTCAACTTCTCGTGCGGGATTTCAGCAGCAGCCACCCCTCCTACCAAACCCAAACCAAAATCAGGCCGGATTAAATTCTGTAACAACACGTAGTGGTAAGACAACTCAAGACCCGCATTACCCAAACCACTCCCAGCCTGATAACCATGACCCTAGGATAGTTATCCAAGGTACCTCTGTTCCAGATCCACAACCTGAACCTATCCTAGAAGAACCAACCAAGATCCCGTTTCCCGAGGCCCTGACCAAGGGAAAGAAGACCACAAAACCCGTGGCCCCTGAGGAGGACCTGGTCAAGCTCTTTGAGCAGGTCCACATAAACATCCCCTTGATGGATGCAATCCGCCACGTACCAGCTTACGCACGATTTCTAAAGAATGTATGTACACCCCAGCGTAAGCCGCGAACCAAGGGAGGGAGCCCAATTGTTCTGTCAGAGCAAGCCAGCTCTGTAATCCTTAGTAGACTCCCACCCAAGGCAAAAGATCCTGGAACTCCCCTGATCTCCTGTAAGATAGGTGGTACCCAATTTGATAGAGCATTGTTAGACTTAGGTGCATCTATAAATCTGATACCCACATCCTTACTTGACCATCTAGAAGAATCTGAGCTGAAACCAACCGAGGTGACATTACAATTAGCAGATCGATCTATAAAGTCACCAAAAGGGATTCTCGAGGATGTTATCGTGAGAGTACGGGATTTCTATTTTCCAGTGGACTTTATAGTCTTAGACATGGATGCACCTGAGAACCCTAGGGATACACCAATCATTCTAGGGAGACCTTTCTTGGCTACTGCTAGAGCCAACATCAGCTGTGAGGAGGGCCAAATAGAGCTTAAGTTTGGAGATCAAACACTGAAAATTGATATATTTAAGGCCCAACAAGGAATTAATTGCGGCGTCATCGAGCAAATTTGTGACATCAAGACTTTGGTTGATGAATCACACCTCCAGAAGGACTTGAGTATGCCTCATCAACCACAGAAGGATCTTGACCCGCAAACAGAGGAGTCAAATCCAGATGTGAACAACCCAGTAACTTCCACCCTTGAACCTCACATCTATACTGAACCACCCGCTGCTGCTGAAAACCCCATCCTCGAACTGAAACCCCTTCCTGCTCACTTAAAATACGTCTTTTTGGGTTCTAATCAGACCCTTCCTGTGATCATCAATTCCAACCTCAGTCCTGAACAGGAATCCCGTCTGATTGTTGTCCTCCAGCAACATCGCAGAGCCATCAGATGGACTCTCGATGATTTGACTGGAATAAGTCCCTCTTATTGTACTCATCATATCTATTCAGAAGAGGGCACACGACCTTCTCGTGAAATGCAGAGACGCTTAAACCCCAATCTGCAGGAGGTCGTGAAAAAGGAGATCATCAAGTGGTTAGATGCCGGAATCATCTACCCGATCTCCGATAATCGTTGGGTGAGCCCAATTCAGGTCGTGCCCAAGAAGGCAGGACTCACCACTATAACGACTGAGACCGGAGAAATCATTCCTACCCGATTAGCCAACTCGTGGAGAGTATGTATAGATTACCGTCGACTCAATTCCTCCACGAAGAAGGATCATTTCCCACTACCCTTCATTGATCAAATTCTCGAAAAACTAGCGGGAAATAGGTTCTTCTGCTTTCTTGACGGGTACTCCGGTTATAACCAGGTGGCAATCCATCCTGAGGACCAAGAAAAGACCACGTTCACCTGCCCCTTCGGAACATACGCTTTCCGAAGGATGCCTTTCGGTCTTTGCAATGCACCCGCTACTTTTCAGCGATGCATGCTTGCCATATTCTCAGATATGGTAGGTGATTATCTGGAAGTCTTCATGGATGACTTTTCAGTTTTCGGAGCATCATTCGACGATTGCCTCCAATACTTGGTCTAGATACTCAGGCGGTGCATCGATGTGAATTTGGTTCTTTCCTGGGAAAAGAGCCATTTCATGGTGCCTGAGGGAATTGTCCTGGGACACTCAATTTCGGAGAAAGGTATCCAAGTGGATCGAGCTAAGGTTAATCTGATTTCTCACCTTCCTATGCCTAGCTCGATCAGGGACATCCGATCCTTTTTAGGGCATGTCGGTTTTTATCGACGATTTATCCCTGATTTTTCAAAAATCGCACGCCCCCTGACCACTCTTCTCTCCAAGGATGTTCCCTTCGAAATCTCCAAGGAATGCACTCAAGCATTTGAAATCTTGCGTGACCGAGTCACCCAAGCACCGATCCTACAGTCCCCTGATTGGTCTCAACCCTTTGAGATCATGTGTGATGCATCCGACTTCGCTGTAGGAGCGGTTTTGGGGCAGAAAAATGACAAGAAACCTGTGGTCATTTACTACGCCAGCAAAACACTCGATGAGGCTCAGCGTAACTATACAGTTACTGAGAAAGAGCTGCTAGCTGTAGTATTTGCCCTAGAGAAGTTCAGATCATACCTTCTGGGTTCCCATGTCATCATATACTCGGATCACACAGCTGTGAGGCATCTCCTTGCGAAGAAGGACGCGAAACCTCGATTAATCCGATGGATCTTGCTGTTGCAAGAATTTGACCTTGAGATTCGCGACAAAGCGGGAAAACAAAACGTGGTAGCTGATCACTTGTCCCGTCTTCCTTCTGAAATAATTGACCCTTCCGGACCCATCACTGAGCATTTTCCCGATGAGCACCTGCTGACTATTGGTACTAGCCTTCCATGGTTCGCTAATATTGTAAATTACTTGGCATCTCATCAGACCCCGTCCGATTGGCCGAAGGCCAAGAAAGACAAATTACGCTCCGATGCCAAGTATTACATTTGGGAAGACCCGTACCTCTTCCGCATAGGTGCCGATCAGATCATCCGGAGATGTGTCCCGGAAGGGGAAGTCAACAATATCCTCTCTTTCTGCCATGACCAGGCATGCGGTGGCCATTTTGCCGGGCATAAAACCGCAGCAAAAGTCCTCCAGTGCGGCTTTTACTGGCCCACACTGTTCAAAGACGCACACAGTCATTGCAAGGCATGCAGTCGTTGCCAGACTTTGGGCAACATGAGCCATCGCGACATGATGCCTATGCAACCGATTCTAGTATGCGAAATCTTTGATGTTTGGGGGATTGATTTTATGGGCCCCTTTCCTATTTCGGATGGTTTTGAATACATTCTGTTGGCTGTGGACTACGTGTCCAAATGGATCGAAGCCATACCGACCCGAACCTGTGATCACAAAATCGTTCTCAAATTTATTCATCAACACATTTTCTCAAGGTTCGGGATTCCTCGTGCAATAATCTCTGATGGGGGGACCCATTTCACAAATGCTCAGTTTAGGTCACTGATGACCAAATACGGGGTGTCTCACCGAATCTCTACTCCTTACCACCCCCAAACTAATGGTCTAGCTGAGCTGTCTAATCGGGAGATCAAGAAAATCCTGCAAGTCACTGTTCGACCTGACAGGAAGGACTGGTCGTCCCGACTTCCGGAAGCATTGTGGGCCTATAGGACCGCCCACAAGACCCAATTGGGCATGTCTCCCTTTAGATTGGTGTACGGAAAGGCATGCCACCTTCCCGTCGAACTGGAGCATAAAGCCTATTGGGCAGTATGAAACTGTAATCTGGATCTTTCTAAGGCTGGGACCCACAGAAAACTCCAAATCAGCGAGATCGATGAATTACGCATAGACGCGTACGAGAACTCGCAAATCTACAAGGAGCGGGTTAAAGCCTTCCACGACAAACACATCTCGAGAAAGATCTTTCATCCTGGTCAAAAGGTCCTCCTCTTTGATGCCCGACTCAAACTCTTCCCAGGAAAACTGAGATCTAAGTGGGTCGGACCATATTTGGTCCGACAGGTTTTTGGAAATGGAGCAATCGAAATCAGTCCACTCAGCCACAATTCTGAACCTTTCATCGTGAACGGTCAGAGACTCAAGCCGTTCATTGATGTAACTTCTACTGATTTGGCTGAGGCATCTTATATCCTCCTTTCCCCTTGAGCTTATTGCGCCCAGCCGATGGCGTAAAACTCAGCGCTTAACGGGAGGCAGCCCGTCATTCTCTTTGAAAACCTGAAACTTGTTCTGACACCTTTCAGCACTCGAAGTTCACCCTTATAGACAACCGACCCCAACTCAGATGTTCGCATCTGAGATTTGAAATCGTCCGCAAAAAATTCAACCCGACCCATCCACTCACCCAAATTTCTGTCTTAAGGAATGAACTAAGACCCCCTAGGTTACAATGAGGACATTGCAAATCTTAGGCATGGGGGGGTATGAAAGTACAAAAACTTGTAAGAAAAGGTTTCAAACAAAAAAAATTCACATATGCCAAAAACACCATAAAAATTAAAAAAAAAAAAATTTCGAAAAAGAACAAGAGGAAAAGAGGAGAAGGAAATTTTGCGAAGGAGAAAAGAAACAAAAGGAAAAAGGAGCACAAAATTATGAGAAAAAGTGATAGTCATTAGTAAGGAACTAAGGAATTAACCTAAGTTCTAGACCTCATTCAAGAAAAGTGCACAATAAGATTAGTAAAGAATGCAAACCTTAGGCATTCTTGAATAGACTCTTAGTACCCATTAAGATCTGGACACTCCTCAAGAGGTTGAGGAAAATGAAAAGCTGAAGTATTAGGTCTAAGGCTTAGGGAGTATTCGGCCTCGTTAACTAATTTTTGGTTTACGGGACTCAGTAACCTAAGCACCCTAATCTCACACACAGCCTGGTTCAGTAAGCGTAAAAATCAGAATCACGCAGAAGCGTCGCAAAAATCTGAAAAGAACACCTAGAATAGGAGCGGCCGATCAACACAAGTTGATTTGGACGAGTTCCCAGCGTAGAGAGGCGGGGAAATCCCCTCGAAGATGCGTAACAAAATATCATCTCCTCGGTGCTTGTCTCTTAGGATATTTACATATCCTACTGGGGGCATGTAAGCACTCTGCTGGTTCAGATTCCATGGATGGCATTATCTCGAAGTGTCAATTGCCAGGGTCTGGATTCGGCCACGGAATACCATGGATGGGATTATCTCGAAATCTCAATAGCCAGGGTTCCGGGGGTTGCCATGGGCGGTGCTATCTCGAAGCATCGATCGCCAGGAACCCTTGAGGATTGATGATGGGAGCAAGGAATCTGATACAGACCGTGTTGAAAAGCCAATCCTAGGCTAGAACTAAAAAGAAAAAGAGAGAAAACTCTCCAAACAGAAAAACTTTCTATCTCTCTCTTACAAAACGCACTGCGAACTGAGCCAGGGCTAAAATCATTTCAAGCACGGGTGCTTTAACCACGAAGTCCAATAAACCTTAGGTTAGTTCTTGTGGGCCTTAAAAACCTTTGCTAAAAGACTGAGGCTAAGGCTAGACAGATTTGGATCTTGACTGGTACTAGAGTACCTTTTAGGCCTATGGTCAGCATTCTAACCTAATCTATGCTCAAATAAAAAAGGCACCTATCTAAAACTATTAAAAACTTCATGGTCTAGAGCAAGGGTTGAAACCTTAAGTTTTTGCTAAGGGACTAGCAAAAGCTAGGCATGGGGGTATGATGAGAACCTCATCATGAGCCATAACTAGCTCATTTTGACCTAATACAAAGGATAAAAGCTCCTACATATCTCAAGGAAAGGCTTAACTCAGAGAATTCTGAGTTTGAGAAGAAAACAAGTCATAAGGGGTAAAAGTGCAATTTTACCAGTATAATCTGCATACAGGGTAACTCAGGGCCCAAACATAGGTCAAAGCAGCTTAATAAGAATAAAAGCGGGATGAGATGATCTAGCAAGGGCTACAGCACTTCCAAGAAACCAAATGATAATCTGTAACCCTAAAACAACCCACTTCAATTCACAAGGTTCGAGGCAAAGTAAAAATAGAATAAACCCTCTAAAATTCATATAAAAATAATCTCTAGGGTTTAGAACCTCCAATTTGGCCTTTAGAACCCATTTTGACCTACATTGAGAACCATGCCCAATTAATAACTTAATTTGGGTTTTTGCGCAAATTGACCGGTCAAACAAGGTTTAATATGAAAACGAAATTCACCATCAGATTCCTTAGGTCCTAATTAGTCATGAATAAAAACTTGAGCCTAAGAAGAAACCTCCTTGACCGACTTTACACTTTGGTCCTCATATATTTACTCTTTGGCCCTCAACTTCTGAACCCTCGCATTTTGGCCCCTAACTCTCCTTCGTTCTTTGCAATCAGGTCCCTCCTGCAAAACCTGCCAGCACCATGCTCCGGCGACCTTGCGCGGAGCATGACGCCGCGCAGGGTGAGGTGGGGGACCTGGCAAGTAAACCGGGGGTGCCCTGCGTCGTCAGCCGTCGCAGGGACACCCCCCTGGTCGTTGTAGCCCACCATACCGGCCGTGCGAACGCACGGACGGTATGGGTTCTTGTTTCCGACCATTCTCCGGCGAGGGAGACACGTCGTCTCCCTCCGCCTTCCTCCCTGTTTGATCCCTATAAATACCCCCAGTTGCTCCACCGACCAGGGCAGCCTGGATCTGACGGAGAAAATCCCCAACTTTCTTCTCTTCTTCCTCCGGCAGACGCTCACCAGCTCCGGCGGTTTCCTCCCCCTCCACCTCTTCGCTCTGCCGCAATACCAGCAGCAGAGACTTCCTCCCCCGCTCTTCCCGCGCCACGCCGCACCCAGCTGGCGCCTCTCCGGCTCTCTGCTCGCCGCCGCCCCTTTCCCTGAGCATCGTCTTCTCCGGCGACAGTCGATACGACTGTCGCCCTGTTCCTCCCCCTTCGTCCCTGCAAGTAAGCTAGAGCTACTCCCCTTCTCCTCCTCTTTCTTTCCCCGCTTTCAATTTATTCAATTAAGCACTCTACCGACCCTGACCACCTTCACCCCCTTCGCCTCCGACCACCCTCCGGCGAGCCGCTCCCATCACCTCAGCAACCCACACGGCTCGCCGACCCTCACCGAACCTCCGCCTCATCACACTGAGCATCCCCCACCCCTCCACTGCCACTCCACACCTCCGTAACACTCCCCCGAACAAACCCATTCCTCCGGTTGCAGTCCGACCCAGGGCTGCCGCCAGACACCACCTTGCGGCCTGCCGCGCAGCTCCTCACCTTCGCCGTGCCACGGCGAAGGTTCCCCAGTGGTTTGATCAGGCCGAGAGGCCATATTCGTGTCCGACAGGTTTTGAGGTTCGACCGCCATTGACGCACATTGAAGCAGCTTCTCCCGTGCTCCAGGCTCGAGGACTCCAGGTCTCCAGCTGCTGCGGAGTACGGGGAGTCTTGCGAAGGCAGCCAGCCAGCAACCTGTGCAAATCGAAGCCGCAGCTGCAGAAGCCAGGCCGCGGTCTCCCAGCAGGCGCATGCGAGGAGCGGTTTGCGTTTAGTCCCACATCGGTAAGCTTCACACCCGTTCCACTGTTTAAATTGATTTTGTGCAGTAGCCTTACTGCCTCAGTACACGGGGTGAGGTCCCCTTACACCCGCCCGGTTACCCGGTCTCGTCCGCGCTCACGCCCCGCGGACCTGACCCGACCCGACTTAGACTGACCTGCACTCCTCGCCCACCATGCACGCCGGTGGGCCTGGACCCGGGCGTGACCCGAACCCGATTACCCGGCAGCTCTGGGAGAGCTTTCCCAAGAGTGGTTTCAGAGAGAAAGAGAGACGCGGGGGGGGGAGGGTAGAGTAGGTTTTGCCTCTGACGAAAAACTCTGAAGTGTGCAGGCACAGGCGAAGAAGAAGACCCGCGGAAGAAGAAGGAGCTGCACTGTAGCAAATGCATAGTTAAGTCGTCTAAGCACCGGGTCAGACGACGGAGGGTCAGCAGCCAGAGCAGGAAAGAAGGCAGGCTGAAGAAGAAGGAAGAGCAACGGCCAAAGCAGAAGAAGAAGAAAGGAAGACTTAGTAGCTGAAGGCAGAAGCTCTGCAGCCATAAAGAAGAAAAGGGAAAAGAGAAAGGGTCACCACAATTGCAGAAAAAGAAGAAGAGAGGTCAAGGCAGAAACCAAGGAAGAAGAAGAAAGAGATCTGAAGAGGAGCATCACCTCTGCAGAACGAAGAAGAAGAAGAAGGAGCTCTGAAGAAAGAAGAACATCACCAAAGCAGGAACAGCAGGAAGAAGAAGAAGAGCATCACCATTGCAGAAGAAGAACATCACCTCTGCAGAACAGAGAGAAAGAAGGAGATCCAAAGAAAGAGAGAAAGAAAAGCATCCCCTCTGCAGAACAAAGAGAAAACAACAAATTCTTTCCCTCTCTCTTTCTTTTTGTAAAAGAAACATGTATATCTCTAGAATACAACTTGCTCCCTGAGTTCGACCTCGGGAACTCTTTTATTTTCCGAGTAAAAAAATTATTTATTTGAAATGTTGGTAGTAACCGGCTATACTACAATGTTATAACTAAAACCTGGTTGAAACCCAGCGATCTCAATGCTTGCCATATTCTTAGATATGGTAGGTGATTATCTGGAAGTCTTCATGGATGACTTTTCAGTTTTTGGAGCATCATTTGATGATTGCCTCCAACACTTCGTCCAAATACTCAGGTGATGCATTGATGTGAATTTGGTTCTTTCCTGGGAAAAGAGCCATTTCATGGTGCCTGAGGGAATTGTCCTGGGACATCTAATCTCGGAGAAAGTCATCCAAGTCAATCGAGTTAAGGTTAACCTGATTTCCAAGCTCCCTATGCCTAGCTCGATTAAGGACATCCGATCTTTTTTGGGGCACGTCGGTTTTTACCATCGATTTATCCCTGATTTTTCAAAAATTGCGCACCCCCTGACTACTCTTCTCTCCAAGGATGTGCCTTTCGAAATTTCCAAGGAATGCACTCAAGTATTTGAGATCCTTCGTGACCGAGTCACCCAAGCCCCGATCCTACAGTCCCCTGATTGGTCTCAACCCTTTGAGATCATGTGCGATGCATCTGACTTCGCTGTAGGTGCAGTTTTGGGGCAGAAAATTGACAAGAAACCCATGGTCATTTACTACGCTAGAAAAACACTGGACGAGGCTTAACAAAACTACACGGTTACTAAGAAAGAGCTGCTAGCTGTAGTATTTGCCCTAGAAAAATTCAGATCATACCTTCTGGGTTCCCGTGTTATCATATACTCGGATCACACAGCTGTGAGGCATTTCCTTGCAAAGAAGGATGCAAAACCTCAATTAATCTGATGGATCTTGCTGTTGCAAGAATTTGACGTCAAGATTCATGACAAAGAGGGAAAGCAAAATGTGGCAGCTAATTACTTGTCCTGCCTTTCTTCTAAAATAATTGACCCTTCCAGACCCATCACGGAACACTTTCCTGATGAGCAGCTCCTGACTATCAATACAGGGCTTCCATGGTTTGTAGATATAGTGAATTACCTGGCATCACATCAGATCCCGTCCGATTGGCTGAAGGCCAAGAAGGACAAATTGTGTTCCGATGCTAAGTGTTACCTGTGGGAAGACCTGTATCTATTCAGCATTGGTGCTGATCAAATAATTCGACGGTGTGTCGTGGATGTAGAAATCAAAGACATACTCTCCTTTTGCCATGACCAGGCATGCGGTGGACATTTCTTAGGACACAAAACCGCATCAAAAGTCCTCCAGTGTGGCTTTTACTGGCCCATAATTTTCAAGGACGCATACGATCATTGTAAGGCATGTACCCATTGCCAAACCTTGGGCAACATGAGCCATCGAGACATGATGCCTCTACAGTCGATCCTGGTATGAAAAATTTTTGACATTTGGGGGATCGATTTTATGGGACCCTTCCCTATCTCGGATGGCTTCGAATACATCTTACTCGCTGTTGTCTATGTGTTCAAGTAGATAGAAGCCATTCCGACCCGAACCAATAATCATAAGGTTGTTATCAAATTCATTCATCAAAAACATCTTCTCAAGGTTCGGGATTTCACGAGCAATAATTTTCGACGAAGGGACCCATTTTACAAATGCTCAGTACAGGTCACTGATGACCAAATACAGGGTGCCACATCAAATCTATACTCCTTACCACCCCCAAACCAATGGTCTGGCTAAGCTATCAAACCGAGAGATCAAGAAAATCCTCCAGGTTACTGTTCGACCTGATAGGAAGGATTGGTCTTCTCGGCTTCCAGAAGCATTGTGGGCCTATAGGACTGCCCACAAGACCCAATTAGGTATGTCTCCTTTCAGACTAGTGTACGGGAAGGCATGTCACCTCCCCGTTGAATTGGAGCATAAAGCCTATTGGGCAGTACGGAATTGCAACTTAAATCTTTCTAAGGCTGGAACCCATAAAAGGCTTCAAATGAGCGAGATTGATGAATTACGCCACGATGCATATGAGAACTCACGAATTTACAAAGAACGGGTTAAAGCTTTTCATGATAAACACATTTCTAGAAAGATCTTTCATCCTGGTCAAAAGGTTTTACTCTTTGATGCCCGACTCAAATTATTCCCAGGAAAACTACGATCTAAGTGGGTCGAACCCTACCTAGTCCGACAAATCTTTGGAAATGGAGCCATTGAAATCAGCCCACTCAGCCACGACTCTGAACCCTTTGTTGTGAACGGCCAGAGACTCAAACCGTTCATTGACATGACCAACACAAATTTGGCTGAGTCATCCTTTACCCTCCATTCTCCTTGAGCTCATTGCACCCAGTCGATGGCGTAAAACTAAATGCTTAACGGGAGGCAACCCGTCATTCTTTGAAAAACCTGAAACCTTTTCTGACATTTCTATGCAGAATTCATATTGCACTTTAGGGTTCATCCATTAGAACAGCCGACTCCACCTCAGGTACCCCTACCTGAGACTAGAAATCATTCGCAACAGTCACTTCGACCCATTCGCACACCCAACACCTGTCCTACTGCATGAACTAAGCTGAAATCGAACCCACCTAATTTACAATGGGGACATTGCAAATCATAGGCATTGGGGGATATGAAAGTGAAAAATGTCAGGAAAATTTATATCAAGAAAAGCTTTCAACCCAAAAAAAAAATCTTGAAAAATAGGGGAGGGGGGAGAGAAAGTTTTGGGTTATACAAAATAAGAGGAGAAAAAGAGCAAAATGCCAAAAAAGGAGCACAAAATGAAAAAGAAAAAGGTGGTCATTAGTAAAAGATTAAGGGATTAACTAAAGTTCTAGACCAGATCAAGAAAAGAGAAAAATAAAAGAAAAGTGCTAAGGAGACATAAAAAGAGATTAGCAGGAACGCTGATCTTAGGCCTCTTGGGCTAGATTCTTTGGCTTAAAAATTCACGTATCCGCTAAGATCTGGATAATCCTCAAGAGGTTGGGGAAAATACGAAGCTTAAGTTTAGGTCTAAGGCTTAGGAAGTATTCGGCCTCGTTAACTAACCTTCGGTTTGCGGGATTCGGTAACCTAAGCACCCCAATTCACACAGTCTAGTTCAATGCGTATAAATATCAAAATCACGTAAAAAGTGTTTTAATGTTCTGAAAAATGTTGCCTAGATTAGGAGTGGCCGATCAACACAAGTTGATTTGGACGAGTTCCCGATGCGTAGAGGCGGGAAATTTCCCTCGAAGATGCGTAACAACATATCATCTCCTCGGTTCTTATCTCTTAGGATATTTAAATATCCTACTGGGGGCATGTAAGCACTATGCTGGTTTAGATACCATGGGTGGCATTATCTCAAAATGTCGATCGCCAGGGTCTAGATTCAGCCACGGAACGCCATGGCCAGGATTATCTTGAAATCTCGAAAGCCAGGGTTCTGGGGGTTGCAATGGGCGGTACTATCTCGAAGCATCGATTGCCAAGGACCCTTGAGGATTGATGATGGGGACGAGGAATCCGATACAAACCGTGTTGAGAAGCCAATCCAAAGCTAGAAATAAAAAGAAAAGAGAGAGAAAACTCTCCAAACAAATAAATCTTCTATCTCTCTCTTACAAAAAATGCACTGCAAACTGAACCTAGGCTAAAAATGTCTCAAACACTGGTGCTTTAACCACGAAATCCAACAAACCCTAGGATAGTTTCTGTGGGCCTTAAAAACCTTTGCGGAAGACTGAGACTAAAGCAGGTTAGGTCCAGATTTTGATTGATACTTCAGTACCACTAGGCCTATTATCGGCATTCTAACCTAATCACAAAAGAAAAAAGAAAATCACTTATCATAACTAGTGACAGACACTCAAGGTCTAGAACAGAAGTTAAAACCGTGAAATTTTGCTAAGGGACTAGTAAAAGCTAGGCATGGGGGTATGATGAGAGCCTCATCATAAGTCCTAACTAGCTCATTTTGACCTAAGAAAGAGAATAAAAGCTCCTACATAACTTAAAGAAGGCTTAATTGAAGGAATAAGTGTTCTGAGAAGAAAACATGAAATAAAGGGTAAAACTGTAACTTTACCATTGCAGCACATAAACGGGATTTCTCAGAGGCAAAACATAGGTCAAATGATCTGAATAAGATAAAAAGTGGGTTGTTTCAATCAGAAATGGGTTCATATGCAATCTAAGAATTAAATGACATCTTGTAACCCTAAAACAGACCCTCTTAATTCAACAAGGTTCTAGTCAGTATAAAAATCAACTAAACCCTCTAAAATTCATGGAAAAATATTCCCTATCGTTTAGAACCTTCAATTTGACCTTTGGAACCTATTTTGACCTAGATTAGGATCCTAGCTCATTAATTGACCTAATTTGAGATTTTGTGCAAAAAGTCCAGTCAAACGTAGTCAAACCTAAAATCCAACTTCACCATTAGATTCCTTAGGTTCAAATTAGGTTTGTACCAAAATTTGGAACTAAGGGGAGGTCATCTTGACCTACTTTGCAAATTAGTACACCCAATTACATTTTGACCCCTATCTTTTGAAAATCATTACACAAACCCCCCTAATTTCCTCTCCACTCTTACAAATAGGTCCCTCCACCATTAATGGGGAGGAATCCTTCTCCAACGAGGAATGGAGGGGGAATACTCCCTGATTCCTCAGAGATCTCCCAGATTTGGAAGGGAGATTCTCTGAGGAATTTCCTTCCATCTGAGCTCAATTGCAATATTTGATTTGCATCCAATCTCTCGTGTGAACGCATGAGAGATTTGGATCTCCAACTACCTTCCTTCTCCGGCGAGAAGTCAGTGGTAGAAGGCCTGCCCTCCACGCTCCAGAAGCTCAGCCAGCAACTATAAAAGGATCCTCGGTCCTTTGCGAATCTCTTAAGCTTGATTTGGCCGCTGACTCCCTCAGACTTCATCTCCCCTCTCTCCACCCAAGTAGCCCACAAGCTCCAGCGATTTTCCCTCCTCCCTCTCATCGCTCTACTGCCATACCAGCAGTAGGGTTCACCTCGCCTCGTTCTTCCACGTCGCACCGCACCAGCTCACGCCTTCCTGTCCTCCTCGTCGCCGTTATCTCCCCCTCAGGGCCATCTTCTCCGACAACAACACAAATGCATCATCTGTCTCCTCTACCTCCCCTTCGCTCCAAGTACTCCAGATAAGCTCCTCGTCTTCCACTCTTTCCTTTCCCTCATTCTATCTCACAAAACACCCCTCGACTGCCACTGTCCGCCCGCATCTTCCCCATCTCTGGCCACCCTCCAACGAGACGCATCCGTCACTCCACACCTCCACACGTCTCGCCACCAACCTCACAACCACCGCCACAGTCTACTGAACATCTTCCACCCATCCACAGGTCGCCACACGCACTCTACGCTTCCCCCGACATAACCCATAAATCCAGCCACAGAGCGACCTAGGCACGCACACCTAGGCTGCTTCGCAACCTGCCACCTACCGCCTCACCTTCGCCGTGACACGGCGAAGGTCCTCCTGTGGTTTGATAGAGCCACAAGGCTCCTTTTATGTTGTGCAGGGTCGAGCTCCCATCCACCATTAGCGACGGCTCAAGCTCGATTGTTCTCCAGCATCAGGCCAAAATCACCAGGTCCCAGGCTTCCAGACTACCCAGATTGAGGGCGAGAGTGAGTCCAACCTGGTAGCAACTACAACGAGACCTGCAGCTGCACCGATTGTGAAGTCGCTCTACTGCAGGTGTCAGTAGAGGCGGGTGGGACTTTTAGTCCCACCTCGGTAAGTCGTAACATTTTTTAGCAATTTAAGTGGATTTTGTGCTCTCTGTTGTTTTCCTTGAAATCACTGGGGTGAGGTCCCTCGCCTCACCTATCACTCCTCGTCCGTGACATATAACCCGTGGACCTGGCACCCGGATCCGATTAACCCCTCCGTGCACTCCTCGCGCACCACACCCACGCCGGTGTGCCTGGACCCATGCGCGCGACCGACCCAATAACTTGGCTCTGGGAGAGCGTACCGAAGAGAGATACACTGAGAGAGAAAGAGACGCGTGGGGAGGGTAGGGGAATAGGTTTTGTTGCGTGGTGCTTGTGCATGAAGAGGATGCTAATGGAGGAAGAAGCGCAACAAGAGAAGGAAGCAGGACTTAGCCACCGCAAGCGAAGGAGAAGAAGAAAGACGCACTGTAGCAGAGGCGCGACAGACCAAGAGAAAGAAGAAGAAGAGAGAGATCAAGGGGCAGACAGAGAGGACAAGCAAGAAAGCAAAGGAAGAGGAGGAAGAGAAAGAAGAAGGAAACTAAAGAAAAGACAAGGCCAGAACTTAGTTGCAGGAAGAGAATCAAGAAGAGAGAAAGCAAAAGAAGAAACAAGGAAGAAGCAAGAGCAGCTAAGGAAGAAAAAGAAAAGGAAAACAAGAAACCATAGCTGCAGCAGAGCAAAGCAAACAAAAAAGAGAAGAGATTGAAAGCCAATTTTAAGACGTCTGAATCAACATCAGCCATCTAATTCTTTTTTAGCATTTT
This sequence comes from Thalassia testudinum, assembly GCA_037157565.1. NCBI lineage: Eukaryota > Viridiplantae > Streptophyta > Magnoliopsida > Alismatales > Hydrocharitaceae > Thalassia > Thalassia testudinum. The sequence continues at coordinate 14,668,506 of JAZHRO010000036.1, forward strand.
CTCCATAACATTATCCTGTCATTTTTGTTGAACTAGTCATTGCTTTTTATTAAAATTTGTGTTCTCAAGTTTTGGAATACTCAAATTGCTCCCTGTGTTCAACCTCGGATACTTTGATTTTCGAGTTATAAATTTTTATTTGTCTTCGCGGAGAGTTCATCTATATTACAACGAGATATCTATTAAAGCACGATCTAGCCACGTAAGCACTTCCCAATTTCGTGTGCAGTGTGGCTCGATCCTGTGTCGCCCGTTGCAATTAAAGCACGCTAACCAACGTGCTATAAGTGCGGATGGCCGTGTTTCCATATCGATGCCTGGCTGCTCTCAGCCATTGGATGGAGATCCAACGGCTGAGATCTTCTCTTAGCTGATGAGGGCGCAGCGAAGAGCGGTCGACGTGGCATACTTGTGGTCATTGGATGATAATCCAACGGCCCACAAGGCGCGAAGAACTTCTTCAGAGATTGGGGGCGGGATGAGGGGCGGCTATGATGGTGACATGTGGTGCCATCATGGCCATCCATTTTCCTTGCTTTGTAGACGATGTTGTAGGCCTCCGATCGGGATGATTTTTCTGCCATTGGACTGCGATCGTTGATCTGGATCCATCCATGCGGTTGGATTTTGCCTCTGAGGTTTGGATTTCTTCCATCTTACTTCTTGGCCTCTATTCTTCTATGGATTGTACGTGATGCTACAGATGTCAGATCTAGATGATTTCGGAAGCGTTAGACTCCCGTCATCGTCCTAATCTAATCGGTACGATCTGATCTATAATTTGCGACCTAGGATCATCTGCAATCAATTTCGTCTCTCTTTTAGAGCATAAAATACTAATATTATCTCTAAGGCTACTAAACTAACTATTATGCAAATAATGATTCTTATGTATGCATTGTTCCTAAGTTATGCTAGAATCTAACTTAATTCAGGTAAATTAAGTCGTATGATTGTTGTGCAATCACCGTGCGAACCTACAGAAATCCGTGGGGATTCTTGATCCCAAACTGAGGCACAATCAGCCTCTTTCTTCATTTGAAGCCCGGTTATGAGCTCTATATAAGCTCTAGCTCTTCAGGATGTGTTCATTAGCTCAATTAAGGCCTTAATTCTTTACCTTCTCTCTCCAGCTGCCTCCGACCGTAGCTCCGGCGAGCTTCTCCAACCTCCATCTTCACCCTCTGCCACATACGATAGGCAGAGTGATTGTCTTCCTCTCCTTCTTCCACTCCTCGATGGCCAAATCAGGAGCCCTTAAACCCTTCTTCCTCGCCGTTTTCTCCCACCTAAGTTTTCACCATCTCTAGCACTAGCCAATCACAGCTAGCGCCTTTCCCTCCCTTTAGTCAGTTAGCTAGGATCTCAAACTCTCTCTCTCCTTCTCTAGACTAGGATTAGCTCCTTATCTCCCTATTTCGACCGACAACCACTTCTTTGCCCCTCCATCTTCTCCATGTCTGGCATACCTCCAGCGTGGTCGTACGTCTTCCACATACCACAAAATGCCCCACCGATATTCCCAAAACCTTCACCGCACCTCCACAACCAAAAGCCCTCTACCTATTCGCCATTCCACCCACTCAAAACCTCCACCGAACACCTCCACCTCCGTTCACCTTCTATGACTCCGTCAACCCTCCACACGCACACACTCACCAAATAAGCACCACCACTACACTCCTCACACTCTAGCAATGCCTTTGAGCTCTTTGATTGGGGCCTAAAGCCTGTGTTCGTGGATTTCAAGTTTCGTAGAACGACTTCCGTCGCCGCCACCGTCTTCTCCGACTCTGATCGTTCATCTCTAACCATCATCAGCCCAGCTACAGCGTGCGATAGAAGTGACTGCAGGTGCTGACATGCTCCAGGCCTTCAATCATGCAAGGAGGCCAAAGCTACTGCCCCAATTCCTCTAATCCATCAGCTGTTGACACACACATGGAGTAGCAGTGGGATTAGCCCCACATCATTCACTGTAAGCCACCTAAAGCTGCATAAAGGCAAATCGTGCACTTGGCTTATCGCCCAGTGTTGAGACGTGCGAATCGCTACGCTAACGTGTTTGATTTTGGAAAACCTATCATTGTAGCTTGAAAGCGAGGAATTCGTGTTCAACAAATAAAATTTATACCGAAATTGAAATTTCAGGCCGAACACAGGGAGGCGGACGTTTGATTTAAAAACTACGCATTTCTTTTTATTTGTCACGAAGTAATTCGATTTGAAACTATCTAATTATTTACAATAAATAGAAGAGAGAGAGAGGGTAAGAAAAAAAGAGAATATTACATTGAAATCAAAATGAGATGTAGAATAAACAAAGAATTTATCATTAAGGAGATTGTTCATTACAACTAGAAAGCATTAAAAGAATGGAGGGAGAAATGTCCTCCTCGACAATCGCTTGGAGGACGAGCAGAACTACTCTAGAAAGCAGTAAATCTATACTAGAAAGCAGTAAAAAGAATAGGGAGAGAGAAATCCTCCTCGACGGTCGCTTGGAGGATGAGCCGGACGGGACGACGCCTGGACGAAGGAGAACGAAGCAGGACGAAGGAGGATGAAGCAGAAGAATGGGAATGGAGCAGCAGCCCGTCGTCGTCGCGGGATCCACTTCCAAAGGGGGACGAAAATTTAGACTTTATCTCGCGAGAAGCATCCCGAGTGTGGGACAAGCTTCTCTTGAGCTTTGGAGGGGTAGAGAGGAGAAGGAAGGGATGAAAATTTCGTATGGAGGGGGTCTCCTTTTATAGTTGCAAGGAGTGGGGGCAAAATGGTCATTACATCTTCAAAATAATAAATGAGGGGTCTTTAGTGACGGATTTAGTGACGGATAAATCTGTCACTAAAGCCCCCAACATGGGCGTAGCTTCCGTGCCCACGCGCGGCTCCTCAACTGCCTGCTTCCACAATGCCCACGCACGTTCCCTGATTCTCAGCCGTTCGATCGCGAGATAGGAAAGGCTTAAGATGCATCTCCGCCCGCTGCTGCGCCCGCCTGGCGCGTGCGATCGCACGTGACGTCGTGCGTTCAATAGTGCGTAATCTAGATTGAGCGCTGACGGTCGTCCGATCACGATCCAACGCCCGCCATCGCCCGCACGGCCACCATCGCCCGCACACCCGCGCTCGGTCGTCCGATCACGATCCTCCCCTTCGCTGCAGTTCGAACCCGCGCCTGCGGCTCGCGTAAGTGCGCTCGACCGCTACGTTACAAGGCGCGGATGGTCGAGCGGACACTTTTAGGCACGGCTGACCACAGCCGTTGGATCAAGATCCAACGGCGGAGAGCGAGCGAGTGAAGGGCCTTCAGGCATTCATGCGGCCGTTTGGGAAGCCGGGATGGCACCACGTGGTGCCATCTTGGTCGTCCATCTTCTGGAAGTTGCAGATGGTGCCACGGATGTCGGATTGACTTGATTTTTGCGTCGTTGGGATGCAATCGTCGATCCGAATTCATCCGTATGGTCGGATTTGTCATTTGAAGAGTGGATTTACACCATCCTGGCCCTTGATCTTCTAGGGTTCCCCGGTCACTATCTGATGCTACGAATGTCTGATTAGGACGATCTTGGAGTCGTTGAACTCCAATCGTCGCCCTGATCACATCCATATGGTTAGATCTTTGATCCGAGGTCCCGATAAAATGTTTGCCCTATCCAAGCACATAAAAGGAGACAATTAACCTCCATTTTATTCATACTACTCTAAATGCAAGATGATTCATGTTATGCAATATTTATATTATGAAATGCAATCCTATGCTTAAGAACATGCATAAATAGACATCTTAAGTAGTGTAAATGTGTTTACATCACCTAGCACACGGGGGGTCGGGTCCCCCTTCACACACACCTCCTCGCGCTCTCACTCCTCGCCCGTGCACTCATGCATGTGAGCCTAAACCTAATCCCTGGATCCGATTACCTGCTATAGACTCGATTAATGCCCAGTTCTGAGAGAAGAGGAGAAATTGTGAGGAGGAGGGGGGAGGGTTTTGCCTTAGGCTCTGCTACTTCAGGGTATGTGCTGAAGAAAGGCTAACACTTAGCCTCTGCAAGGTTTATTCTATGCTCTGTGTCCCTGTGCTTGAGTAAAGTGTGAGGCTTGGCGCCCTTATGCACCTTGTTGTGGTTCTGAGGCTCTGATAGTTAAGTCATTTGTGAAACATTGGCGACGTCTGATTGAGGAATACTATAGCTTTATTTGAATATTTGATTCAAACTACTGTTGGATTATTTGGTTAAACTGAATACCAGAGATGAGTGCTTAATTAGAGAATTAAGTGGTGATTTAGATCACCATTGTTTTGATTCTCTCTTTATTTTTATCATAATGGTTTCTTGAGATATTATTCAATATATTCTTGAGTAGATTATTCATTGCAAATCTTTATCTTGTGCTCATTATTTTTGAATACGATTAGTGCATAAATTCCATATTTGCTCCCAGCGAATGACCTCGGACTCACATTGTTTTCAAGCTTTATAAATTTAAGTGTTTATTACGTTTTTGTTGACTATACTACAATGCATACATCTCTTAAAATCAATGATTTCATGCATGAACACACGCCACACATTCGATGGCAGATGAGCAACGATAGCTATACACAAGTGGAGGACAACGAGCAGGTGAGCTGGCCTACAATGATGAATGCAGCCGTGCTACAGTGACATCCATGCTTTCACTAATTGCCCTATACCAGATTTAGCACTTCTTCTCCACTTTAAAAGGGCCAACAACCCTTCATGCATGGACAAGTCTCAATATCTACTACCAAGCACGTTCCCCACCACCATAGAGCTTCAAAGCAAGGTCCTGAAGTTGCCAAGCCACTAACGGAAGTCTCTCCACCGTTGTGACTGCCTCAACGCCCCATTTTTAGCGCTTATTCTATTGTTCCTTTAGCTTTATGTTCATGGTTCTCTAAGCATTCATCTAGCATTATTGTAAAATGATTTCACTTATGCAATGTATTATCTTGTGTTATCATCTTGATTCATCATATCTTGGTTTCATGCATAGTTAGTGAACCCTGTTTGATTTCAGATTTCTAACCCTAGTCTCTCTCTCTTTCCCTTTCTCTCTCTTTTCACACAAGCAAACAAAATGAAATATTTTGTGACATTAAGAGACTAACTGATCCGATTTCATGCCTCCTCATGTTTGACACTCAGACTCACCATTTAGTTTTCTTATTAAAATTGATGCCGTAAATGCATGCTACAACAAACAAATTACACTTACACATTTTTCGACGTCAGTTATGGGGGGTAGATATAGGAATGGAGAGGGTGGTTGGAGTGGCCTTAGGTGTAGGGCTTGGATGGCCTGATGGATGGTGGTTAAGGATCCTAGGGTGGAGGTGAATGGCACCAACCCAAAGGACTTGTAGGGTGGTAGTTATGGTTGTGTTGGTGGCTTTTGGTGGTGGAAAGTCACCATTAATTGGCATTGAAATAAAGCTTCTAGAAGGGGTCTTAGGTGGTGCCAATTATGGATGGTTGGGATGGCTTGGAGGGGTAGATGTAGGGTTGAGATGAGGGGGTAGGTTGGCACCAATTTTGAGGTGGTTAAGGGGAGGTTTTGGCATCAATTTGGTGGTGCCTTTTGGTGGTGGAAATGGGTGAAAGGGTGTGTAGTATTGGCACCAAATTAATGTGGGAGTAGGGGAGCTTAGGTGGACTATAGGTAGGCTTATTTGGTGGAGCTAAGTAGGTGGGGATTAGGGTTAGGTTTTAGTGGCCAAGGAGGTGGACTAGCTAAGCTAAGCTAAAACAGCTTAGCTAGTAGATGAGTAGAGTAGGAGGTGGAAGGAAATAGGGTTTGAGAGGAGCTGAGGAGGAGCTGCATTGAGCTACACTGAAGTAGGCTGAAGCTGAAGAGGGCTTCATCAGAGCTAATTAGCTAGCTTAGCTAGCTAGTTCTTTGCTAGCTACTAAGTCAAGCTAAGATGAGCTAGCTTCTACTAGTATGAGCTGAGGTAAGCTAAATCTGGTCTTCTCAGAGATTACCTAGTTAGGTGGAGTAGCTAGCTTAGGTTAGGTAGCTAAGCTCAACCAAGTTGAGTTGAGTTGAGTCTCTGAGAGCTGGACTTGAGCTGGCCTGAGCTAGTTGAGGACTTCTTCAATTGACTAAGCTTAGCTAGTTGATAGCAATAGTTAGTCCTAGTTAGGTAGAGCTTCCAGTGAACTGTCTTGAGCTGGGAGGAGCTGGAATGGATCTAGGATCAACTATCTTGAGCTAATTTGAGTTACCATCCAGCTAAGGTGAGTTGAATGGAGTTGAGGTGAACTAGCTTGAGCAACTATTCAGCTGAGACAAGTTGAATGGAGCTAAGGATGAGTTGATCTAGCTAGAATAAGCTGGGATCCAGCTGGGATGAGCTAGAACTAGTTGAGATCCAGTTGAAATAGGCTTCTCCTTCATCTTCTGGCTTCCTGAGTGCCAAGGTTTGAGGGATTTGACTCTCTGCTTATCCCTGACACTTAAATAAGCACATCCAAAAAATAATAAAATGCAATGCATGCCTATCCAAGGTGAATGCCTAAATGCAGCCCGAAAACTCGTTTGCAGAGGTAAAACCCTAAGAGTTAGATCTATTTTGGGGCATAAGATGGTGATAAACTGACATTTATCAACGGTCTCAGTGATTGCCCCTGTACATAAACCAAAAAAAATGTGCAAAGGCACACTCATGCCACTGTGAAAAATAGTGACAAGCATAACCCGTAATAAAGCGAACAAGTGGGGTTTCTTCTTTTCAAAGTAAAAGAAGTTCTTGAATACGCGTAAAATATGCAAAGATGCAAATAAGTAGTATATCGGTACAAATACGCATCCTGCATGTCTACAAAGTGCATATCCTACAACTCAAAAGTCTAAGGTCTAGGATCAAGACCGCTCACTACAAGCTTTCGGGGCTCTAGTAGTGAGGCAAACTTGTTGATCTTCTACCAAGGCCCTAAGAGGTAAAAAGAGGAGAGGCAGAAGGACACACTCGTGTGACTCTAGTGTGATTGCTCTATGTACATAATAGCATGCAATAGATAGAGATAGAGAAACCCACACACAATTCTGCAATTAAAGAATGACATGAGTTTTAAGAATTCCTCTTTTTAGTTAATGCTTTTCAAGAATGGAAAGAAGTAAAATTGTGTTCGCTTTTTATTTTTTAAGCAATATATGGTCTTGCTTAAGAAGTTGAAGATAGGGATCTACACGGGTTTTTTTGCGTATCTATCTTCGTAAAAAAATGATTCCCGAATCAAATACTAGCAAGAATAATGCACTCCTACGAGTGTATGCCTAAGGATATGCAGCTACTAGTCAAAAAGGATGTCTTTTTGTATTATCTTTTATATCTCTAATCTAAATGCAACAATCAAACTACTCTAAAGACTAAGGTAAGAATATCTCACACCACGTATATACAAAAGATAAGCGGAAATATGTACAAAAAAACCTACCCTCTTCCTAAGACTACCTAGAAAGATATCCCTGAAAGAAGACAAAACAAAACAAATTAAGTTAGAAATGAATACTATAAAATAAAGCAAAATATAAATGACATTGGCGAATATAAAACACAAGTTATCTCCCCAACAACGGTGCCATTAAATGTTCACCTTATTTGACAAGAATATGCAAGGGAATATTTTGGTGAATTAAATGAAACAAAATGTTACCTCAATGCATTTCTCAACACAACTAATTAAGGTTGTTAGTCGTAATTAATCATGTAAAGTTGATGCTTAGGCTAACTCACTTAATTAAATTATTGTTGTTAATTGTAGTAAAGAGTCTAAGATAATCTAACATTTAGAATTGTTCTTTTTAACTAGTTGAATCCAGGTCGTTCAATGGGAGGCATATTAGCTTAATTATTCACCATTTTTATTCTAAGTTAATTCTACTATTAATTACTTATGTTAATTACTACTATACTTAGTCATTTACTAATTAATTACTATTACTTGGTTAATATCTTACACTACTCTATACTATAGGTTATTATACTAAAATATACTTAACTAAGTACTCTACTTAATTAGTGGTTTAATTAACTAATAATTACTACATATGTTAACCACATGAACAATTGCATAAAATTTTAGACAATTAAACTTGGCAATCATTCCATATATGAAAGAAATGTACATCAAGAATGACATTATAATGAAAAGCAAGAAAAATGACAACAAATGATTACAAACCAAGGTTAATTACAAATGCCTTTGTCTCTTAATCTTCAATCAACACTTAGCATATTTCAGCCTTCACTCCTCTCTCTTACTACCTTTCTCTTATCAACACTTAGTCGATTTTTAAGCCCATTTCATTCCCCACTTAGACAAAAATTAATGTTTAATTGGCAGGCTAGCCCTTCACAGGATCTACGGCCCAGCAAGCCAAATCAGTACCATTACTAGGTAGGCCCTAGTTCATTTAAGGTGTAGTTTTGTACGTTTAGGCCCAATAAGCCCACAAATATGCTCAGAATGGGCTCCCTACCCGTGCACGCACACACGCACCTGCACGTACATGCATGCGCACACAATGGTCAATATGCTCATTTATTCTCATTTCAGCGTAACTGATATACTGCATGGAGTGTTATATAAGATAGAATAGGACTGCTCCTCATCGATGCATGTTCCTCCTCATCTCTTCTCCTTCAGCACAGCATGCTCCTAGTCAAGACTTCAAACACCGATTACGTGAAGCTCTCTACTCCAAATCAAACAACCAAGGGCTCGATCGAAAGCCCTTCAACTCCTCTTTCGATTGAAAGAGTCAATTTGATGATTGGATCAAGTTTTATCTGTGAAATTAAAATGCTAACATAGCATATTCCCCATGTGCCTAAATGTACCTATAAATGAAGAATATAGGTTGATTATCCTATTCAACCACATATTCCTCTCAACTGAGGAATCAGGAAGACTTAGAAAACCATTCTGCAAGGGATTGAAAAGGAATGGAGGTA